>JBAIZL010000393.1:7752500-7762500 GCA_036971475.1 Prosapia bicincta
TGAATTGAAATAAGCGGTAATCAGGAGGTGATATTTATAGTCTACTGATGAAATTGGTAACCTAAATTAAATAACTATAACAAAATATAATGGTAATCGGGAAGAAATATTTACATTGATCTAAGTAGTAATCTAAGTGAATTGAAATAAGCGGTAATCAGGAGGTGATATTTATAGTCTACTGATGAAATTGGTAACCTAAATTAAATAACTATAACAAAATATAATGGTAATCGGGAAGAAATATTTACATTGATCTAAGTAGTAATCTAAGTGAATTGAAATAAGCGGTAATCAGGAGGTGATATTTATAGTCTACTGATGAAATTGGTAACCTAAATTAAATAACTATAACAAAATATAATGGTAATCGGGAAGAAATATTTACATTGATCTAAGTAGTAATCTAAGTGAATTGAAATAAGCGGTAATCAGGATGTGATATTTATAGTCTACTGATGAAATTGGTAACCTAAATTAAATAACTATAACAAAATATAATGGTAATCGGGAAGAAATATTTACATTGATCTAAGTAGTAATCTAAGTGAATTGAAATAAGCGGTAATCAGGAGGTGATATTTATAGTCTACTGATGAAATTGGTAACCTAAATTAAATAACTATAACAAAATATAATGGTAATCGGGAAGAAATATTTACATTGATCTAAGTAGTAATCTAAGTGAATTGAAATAAGCGGTAATCAGGAGGTGATATTTATAGTCTACTGATGGAATTGGTAACATAAATTAAATAACTATAACAAAATATAATGGTAATCGGGAAGAAATATTTACATTGATCTAAGTAGTAATCTAAGTGAATTGAAATAAGCGGTAATCAGGAGGTGATATTTATAGTCTACTGATGAAATTGGTAACCTAAATTAAATAACTATAACAAAATATAATGGTAATCGGGAAGAAATATTTACATTGATCTAAGTAGTAATCTAAGTGAATTGAAATAAGCGGTAATCAGGAGGTGATATTTATAGTCTACTGATGAAATTGGTAACCTAAATTAAATAACTATAACAAAGTATAATGGTAATCGGGAAGAAATATTTACATTGATCTAAGTGGTAATCTAAGTGAATTGAAATAAGCGGTAATCAGGAGGTGATATTTATAGTCTACTGATGGAATTGGTAACATAAATTAAATAACTATAACAAAATATAATGGTAATCGGGAAGAAATATTTACATTGATCTAAGTAGTAATCTAAGTGAATTGAAATAAGCGGTAATCAGGAGGTGATATTTATAGTCTACTGATGGAATTGGTAACATAAATTAAACAACTATAACAAAATAGGTGGTAATCAGGAGGTGATATTTAATCTAAGACGTACTGAAACAAATATTTAAACAGATCTCGAGAGAGATGTTTACATTAAGTGTTATTCAGAATATTTGAAAGTGTCATTATTTCTTAAGGATTGGTGATTATGTTGGGATGTGACCTGTCACCTTATACCAAACTGTCCCTATTAAGGATTTAAGGTCTGGTTTCGTGTAAGGTCACCTTGTAGTGGATAAAGGTTTTCACACCTATCCAGAATTAATAACTAGCGGTACGGAAAACTGTCGTTTGGAAGTACCTTCTGGAGCTGCCCCAACTGTATAAGCATTCTCACACCAGGAGGGCCTAGTCCTTCCTACCCCTGGGGTTTATGGGTATAGCGGTTTCACCACGGTGGACATTATTTTGGCCCACCTCAAGTCTGTACGCAGGGGCGAGTAAAACGAAACATTTGTGCAAACTATTGGTTTTATTAATTGGGCCGTTTAATAAAAAGTCTATTTTATCTACAAAAAGAATTTAATGTAATTGTTGACGTTGATTATGATAAATAATTACTTTAAATAATAATAATCAAACTTTACTCTTTAAGTACAACTGAAAATGAACAAACAATTGCTGTTGTCCAAATAAATAATAACCATCAACAGCAATTGTTGTCTTATCCACGACTGGCTGACCAGTGCTACCAACAGTGTAATTGGTGCTACAAAATAATCGTACGATTGTGTGTTACGTCTAGAATTAGAAGTGTGTAATAAAATTGTTTTTATGAAACAAGTTCGTAAAGACATACTTCGTTACTTTCAAAGGGACATAAAATTGTTAATGAATTGAAATTAAAACAGGAAAGTTCCCTTAAAACATTAAATATCTTTGAGTGACGGACATGTGTTTGTGAACAGTGAAGAAGCCACATGTTTTCACTGCATTCGTTCATTTCTTGATAAGTAAAAATATTTACTTCTGAATTACTCAAGTTATTGTAAGGTCGAGCGATATGAGTTGGATATATGAGCGTACACGATCGCTACGCGGCTGTATCTCGTTCGGGTGACGCACGCTCAAGCGGTCTACATTTACCGGCGAACGTACTAAATGTGCGTCATACGAGGCCGGCTGCGAGCCGAAGGACTCGGTCGACAATTAAAGAGATTGTTTTGTGCGAAACTTGTGGACGATTATAAATTTGTTGTTTTTTGTGAGAGTTGGGTCAGGCCGGCTTGGGATTAGATAGGGCCTACCTGGGGCAGGCTGTTACGTTCTAACATACTTAGAGATTCCTCGGCAGGCGGTGTCACAAGCGGCGGGCGGCGGCTCGGGTATTGCACCGCTACATCTTCTCTGATGGACAAACCTAACGCCTGAAGCATAGCCTATATTCCAAGAAGCATGCAGTGATGTTAAAAACCTAACCTTATGCTATAAGGGAATTGTAATTATTGTACCTTCTCGTATTCATTGGATACTTTTAGTTATGACACCTTTTATTTTCGTAGGAAATCAAACATTATATTTACTTCTTGTTTTTTAAAAAGGTTTACAGAGGTCCTGATATTAACGAAATTATAAAACAAACAACCTATATAAATACAACTAAAGCATACACAGATACACACACACGCTCTCTCTCTCTCTCTCTCTCTCTAACACACACACACACATACACACACACACACACACACACTCAGTTTCTCTCACACATGCTCACTATTTTTTTATCTCACACAGACAAAAACAACATAAACAGTCACTCTCTCTCTCTCTCTCTCTCTCTCTCTCTCTCTCTCTCTCTCTCTCTCTCTATCTATCTATCTATCTATCTCACTTCTTCAGTCTCTTGTCTTTCTCTCCCCTTTTCCTCTTTCTCTCTCCCCCTGTCTTTTTCTCCCTCCCTTTGTACTTATTTTATATTAAATATTGTATTTGATGTTTAATAAATATGTGTTATTCCTTATTCTATATTTATATCTGTTTCGGTAAATGATTATTAATTTATTACAGTTTCAACGGTTTGTTTGATATTTTAAACAAATATATGTCATCATATTTTTATTGTTTAGTACTTATTTATATATAAACGTTTTGTAGGTTACGGCTTCGAATGTATACATTTTGCCATTCGTATTTTAGTATTGTAAAACCAAATTAGACTATATACAGTCCCAAACTGTGTTGTTAGTACTAAATTACTTTAATACTAACTATGTTAGTATTAAACTGTGTTAGTACCAAATTGAAATAATATGGGAATTGTTGACAAAAATATAATAACAATAAAACGATTAAGATATCAAGGGTGTAGTAATAACATGAACTCTGCTGGATATAACAAAATAATAATTCTACAACTGGGTAATTTATTGTTATTGAATATATTAACTGATCTTGTACCATTTATTAAATATGTTATTATTCCATTATTTATTTACATATGATACTACTTGGCAAAAACCTTTGATTTGTGTTATAACTACTGTAATTCTGAATTATGTTAACAGATAGCGTTCTTCTTGCACATTGTTTTAGTTGCATCATTGAAGTGGTTTTATTAAATTAAAAATCAATCTTCTTCTCTACATTTATTACTTCATTAGATATTTTTTGACTGAGATACTATACTTAGGTGATTAAACTCTCATCCCAAACCAAATTAGCCCAAAACCCAAATCTTAAGAAGTTTTCTTTAAAGCTGTTTCAATCAGTCTATTTCTTGGGTTTTAAATTTACCGTGTTGTTTTTGGTTTAATTCTCAAACGTAATTTATAACTTACTCTAAGCCAGTCCGAGTATTTGAGGGTTTTATAGAACAATGGTATATATATTCTTGGTTAGAATATGCCTTGGTTTTATTTATTTTCTGTTTAATAAATCACACATTAGTCGATTAGGTTTACGGGATTCTTTATTTCGCGTGTTATCACTAAATGAAGCTAACTGATGCTTTATCCATAATAAACTTGCGTAACAAAAGCATCCGCATGTGAATCGGGCGTGTAGAAAGATTAGCCGCGCACTGGCCTATTAAACCGGCTCCTTCAAAAAGCTTAAAGAATTTAGTGGGCCATAAAAAGGCAGAGTGGATGAAAGGGGAAAGGGAGGGGTTGGGAGTTTTTTGGATTTAGGCTGCTTGTTTTTATAAAGACTAAAGTATTTATCGAGGCATCCCAAAAAGAAATGCTTTATGATTGTTCTGTGAATTAGACGGCCGACGGAATTTTGAATACTTGGAAATCCGGCAGTCAAAAACTGTCACGGAATGTGGATGGCGATGTCTGGACGGACGGACGGACATGTCGTGGGTTTAAATCGCCAGATTATCCTGTCGCCGGTTCTGTGCGCTCGCCGGCAGTCTCTCGGTTCTTGCTTTGCTTTAGATCCTTTCAACGAGCCACTACCCTGTGTGTACTCGCTCCAAGAGGGAGAGACATTGAGTACATCTGTTGAGCAGTAAAATTTTTAACAACTGCCTTTCCCTCTGCGTGACCTTTGACTCTCTTGAGTGAAAAGTGACAAAATTGTTTATGGCAAAAATATGCAATTGCTGTCAGTTATTTAATTCCTACTATTAGTTCACACTCTCCTTATGTATATATATATATATATATATATATATATATATATATATATATATATATATATATCTTGTTCAAATCTCCGATCCTTATTAAATTACTTTCTATTCATTCATTCAAGTTAAAATACATTTTTTAAAACTTCTAGCGGATGACACTTGATGTTAATACAGTTTCATCAAATATTAATTCATTAATTAAATTTAACTAATTAATTTTAGTTTCATATGGGAGAAAAACGTTTCACAAAAGGGTCAAGGTATGCAATATAGTTATTTCGTCCCATTTGGCTTAAAATAGTAGTAAAATATAATTTCATAAAACAACATTTATGTTGTAGGTTATGTTGTAGAAAAGCTGTTTTAACGTATAGTTCATGATTATTCAAACTAATTGTAGTTTTTAATAAAATGTAAAGAAAATTAAAATGTTTTTATTGACTTCATCAGGAAATGATATACAAATATTTTTTAAATTTTATTTGTTGAAAAATAAACATTTCAACAACTTTATTATTTTTAAAATACGACAACTTTATTGTCTTCAATACGATTACAAACTAGAGCTAGGCTTCCGAGAATAACGTAATACGACGTTCATTTTACCTCACAAAATGTTTTAACATGTTCATCAGAAACACAATAAATACCATACACGTGTCGATAGCGATGCTACCATCCTCAAAGGCAATTCAGCATTAGGTCAATTTTTTCCTAAATGTGGTCAAATTAATAAGTACCGTTTGAAGACGTTAAGAAATCAGGATAGGTCCTGGGACATTATTCATAATTCATTGTAGATTTTAATAACGTACCTGGTATACCAGGCGTCTATATGTTAATATATAATCGTCTTTGTCACCTCGATTAGTTAATGGAATGTGAGCGTTTCACTGCTGCTGTTTTACGTTTTTTTAATATTCTTCAATCATTTTCTTAACCCCGAATTTTCTTATGCTTGCCAACCTATCAAAAACACAAGAGTACTTTGTTTTATTTTTGTAAAAACGAGAATCACAAAAAGTTTATATGAATCGTCCATATTATCCCACTAGTGGAAGTACACCGCCTCTTCACCTCGGTTGAGAGTAGGTCCACTTCCGGTAAGCAGCCCTACCAAACGATGTCATACTTTTCTCCTATCCCCAATTCCATGAAATCATCATTTCCTTCTCAGTACTACCTAGTTACATCTGCTCTTTTTTTATCTTCCACCTTACAAAGAGTTTTAATAGGGGCGCTTCTTTATAACTTCGATAGAGAGTAGGTGACCTCAAGTTCGCGACCCTACATGCGTGATACCATCGCCCTCTACCATTTACTAGAGGTTTTCAAGCCCCTCTACTAGAGGTTTTCCGCTACCAGAGGATTTAAGTCTCCCTATGATTTTTTTTTTTAGCCGCTCTCTATCTGCTACCAGAGGGTTTTATATCCCTCTATGATTCACCCTCTATCCTCTACCAGAGGGTTTTATGTCCCCCTATGATTCACCCTCTATCCTCTACAAAAGGGTTTAATGCCCCCTATGATTCACCTTCCATCCGCTACCAGAAGGTATTATGTACCTCTATGTTTCGACTTTTATCCGCTACCAGAGGGTTTTATGTCCCCCTATGATTTTCTTTTTATCCGCCCTATATTCACTACCAGACGGTTTTATGACCCCTATGATTCGCCCTCTTTTCTCTAACAGAGGGTTTTATGTCCCCCTATGATTCGCAGTCTATCTGCTACCAGAGGATTTTATATCCCTCTATGATTCGACCTATATCCGCTACCAGAGGGTTTTATGTCCCTCTATGATTCACCCTCTATCCTCTACCAGGGGGTTTTATGTCCCCCCATGATTCGCCATCTATCCTCTACCAGAGGGTTTAATGCCCCCTATGATTCGCCCTCCATCCGCTACCAGAGGGTTTTATGTTCCCCTATGATTTTCTTCCTATCCGCCCTCTATTCACTACCAGACGGCTTTATAACTCCTATGTTTCGCCCTCTTTCCTCTACCAGAGGGTTTTATGTCCTCCTATGATTCGCAGTCTATCCGCTAGAGGGTTTTATGTCCCTCTATGACTCGACCTATATACGCTACCAGAAGGTTTTAAGTCCCCCTATTATTTTCTTTCCATCCGCAATCAATCCGCTACCAGACTTTTATGACCCCTCTATGATTCGCCCTCCATCCTGTACCAGATGGTTTTATCCCTCTTAGATTCGACATATATCAGCTACCAGAGGTTTTATGTCCCTCTATGATTCGCCCTCTATCCTCTACCAGAGGGGTTTATGTCCCTCTACGATTCGACCTATATCCGCTACTAGAGGGTTTTATGCCCCCCTATGATTCGCAGTCTATGATTTGCTCTATATCCACCACCAAAGTGTATTATGTTCCTCTATAATTCGCTTTCTATCCACTAACAGGGGATTTTACGTTCCCTTATGATTCGTTCTCTATCTGTTACCAGAGAGCTTTTTGTCTCTTTGTAATTCGCTCTCTATCCGCCACCACAGAGTTTTATTTTCCCAATATGATTCGACCTATATCCGCTACCAGAGGGCTTTAAGTCCCCTTATGATTCGCCCTCTATCCGCTATCAGTGGGTTTGTGTCCTTCTATGATTTGCCCTCTATCTGCTACCAGAGGGCATTATGTCCCCCTATTATTCGCCCTCTATCCGCTACCAGAGGGTTTGATGTCCTCTATGATTTGCTCTATATCCGCTACCGAAGTGTTGTATGTTTTTCTATCATTCTGTTTCTTTCAACTAACAGGGGATTTTACGTCCCCTTATGATTCGCACTCTATCCGTTACCAGAGGGATTTTTGTCTCTTTGTGATTCGCCCTCTATCCGCTAACACGAGGTTTTATTTTCCCCCTATGACTCACCCTATATTCGCTACCAGACGGTTTTATGTTCTCTTATGATTCGATGTCTATCCGCAAACAGGCGATTTTATGAACCTGATAAAGAGGGATTCCTGCCCAAGTGATCTCATATATCCCCTCTCCCCAGCATTCCCAGTACCAGTAGAATATTATGTCCTTACATTATTCATGACATATTTCGTTCTTCCGCCCTTCTTCTTACCCTACCTTCTCCTTCTTCTTACCTTTCCTTCTCCTTCTTCTTACCTTTCCTTCTCCTTCTTCTTACCCTTCCTCCCTACTCATCTTTTTAGTTTTTCCTTATCTGCATGACCCCAATAAAGAGTAGTTATACTGCAGGTACGCGGCCTTACAAACCTAAAGATGGCCGTTCTATATTATGCTTCGTTATAGGCAGGATAAATGGCTGTTTCCATAGATCCGCAAACCAATCACAGTAGAGCAGTGGAGTGAAATCGTCACAAACCATACGACTTTACAAAGTTGGTAGCGTTGGCAAACCATACAATTTTACAAATTGTACAACATTAGTGAATTACTGAGAACATTCTATTCGTCCCCTCACTGAAGTCGCTGCATTTCGTCCACGATGGTGGACATATATGTAGCCTACAGAATTGAACAAAGGAGGTAAGGAATAGCCGTAACAACAAGCTTTCTAAGTTGTGGGTGCACTCAAAGGGATTTGAACGATTGAGAGAAGCGTTGACTAGTTTGAATCGAGATCATGAAGAAGATGTACACGAAATGATAGGAAATGGTGTTCTGAAAGTAATGTCGTAGAACAATAAACCTATTGGTAGAAAAGGGTGTAAATAAAAGTAGTGAGCTATATAAAAGGAGTGAATTTGAAATAATTAATGAAAGATGAGGTAAATCTACGCGAGGAGAGGGGGAAGCATTCAACTTAATTACCAATCGTTGGTAAATTCTAAATAATTACACTTGTCATACATATATGGTATGAGACTCGTACCGCTTCAACATTGACAGTGCTCTGGCTTTAAACTGAACATGTATGTAATGGTAAACTCGCTTCGCAAGAAGCCAGAGATATCGCTTGCTTACGTGACTGAAATAGGTTCAGGAAATGTTAATATGGCTTTTCAGGCCCGCCGTAATCCGTAAAGAAAGCTGCCATCTTGTTCAAATAGATTAAAGTAATCAGTAGAAAAAACTAAACAAAGGCACATTTGTTTGTTTGAATACGGATAGCGTTCGGTGGTGTCGCCTTATTCGGCGGATTTAGATTGGGTTATTGTTCGAAGGTGGCCACGGCTTTAGTGATAATATTGTTAAAGGCAGAAAAAAATACGAAGCACTTCGGAGACGTTTACGAGGGGAATGATACTGTTGCGTCACGTTAGATAACGTCGCTCTAGAATACAGGTGCATTTTACTTTTAGATTTGAGTAGGATTATGTCGTTTGAATTTCTTCAGTGGATGATTCTTTTAACTTATTATTGATAATTTTGATGGTTATAACTATATTTAGGAAGCTAGTATGAGGGAAAACATTTCAACAGAATATAGGCCTTACAATAAGAACACCTGTTAATCAATGTTAGATAAATTCAGTTCAATTACAATCTTAATTTAAAACAATGTTTAAAGAATTCAGTGAATTGTGTAAGAAAAAGGAGATGGATGTAGTAAGAAGAAATATACGGCAGAAACATTTTGTTTGTATTAAGTTTATAGCAAACTATAACAATTGCAGCTGTGAATTGTAGGTGATGAAGTAAACATACAGGTCAAGGTTTTATCTGTTTAACGTTGTCATTGGCAACCTTTCGTAATTTCAAGGCAATATGACTATAATGCCCTACTAAGAAATGGGAAGGATTGTAAATTCGTCAATCTAGGGTTAAAGGGTGCATATAGGGGAGTTGTTACGTATGCAATACTTGTGTACAGTGACGTGTATCTGAATTAGACTTACTCTTCGTTGGAGTCATCAATATTTGTCTACTCGTTGCATCCCCAAGTGAAGAAAGAAGAGCAATCGGATGTAGGGTGAATGAAAAGTGGTTTTGTGGAAGGATAGGGTTAACGAAAGAAGAATATGTCAAAACATACATAAACGGGTCACATACTGACACAAAGCTGTAGTTATAAAGTATACAAACATTCAATTCCTTTATTAATTCACGTCATACACACACACACACACACACACACACACACACACACACACACACATATATATATATATATCGCAATAT
>JBAIZL010000393.1:7767500-7770000 GCA_036971475.1 Prosapia bicincta
AGACCGACAGTCAGAGAGACAAGCCTGTATTTACTCTATCAGGCCTAAAGTTAAAAGTATAAACAGAAAATAAAACGTTATTAAAAGATTAATGTATAAATTACAAATTATAATAATACAATTAATTAAATATCAATTGGCATTTACCTTAACCATCCTGTTGAAAGTGCTAACTGCCATGTTAAGCGCTCTTGAAAATATCAGCTGATCGAACGACCTAGTCAATGCTTAAGTGTTAAAGAATGTGTGTGTGTGTGTGTAATAGGTCAGCTGTTTTGAAGGAGTCGAAATAAACGTTGAAGTTGGTAAATAAGATGAGTGCTTGACTTGTTAGGTCGAGATAACTAAAAGTAACTGCAACAGTCAATGATTCTCTTAATTTGCAATCGTGTTTAACCTATGACTTGTTTAGTGAATGAGTTGTATAATTATTTTGGCGTTGAAATATATTTAATAAAATCATTATTATTGAGATGATTCTGGTTTTATTTATTATTGTAATACTTGTCACTTAAACTTATCAATATGTCTGTGTGCGTGTGTGTGTGCGCGCGCGCGTGGGCGTCCGTTTATTGTGTATGTGTGTGTGTGTGTGTGTGTGTATTGTGTGTACGTATGTATGTATGTATGTGTGTGATCGCGCGCGCGCGTACGTGTCTACGTGTGTGTCCGTGTGTGCGCGTGCATGCGTGATTTATATGCACACACACACATATATATATATTACTTACACTTGAATGTACTTAAACAAGAATCTTACTTGGTATATTTGCGAGTCGACTTTCGAGAGCTTTTTAATTACAGTGCTTTCATTTTGATAGACGAACAAGTTTGAATGAAATTTAAAAATTATAAATTATTCAACTCAACAGATATTGTTTCCCAATTTATACCAAAATTAGCCCATGGTGCAGTGAAACCGAAAATAGAAGTTTACCGTCCTAACACATGGCAACGTAGACTCCCACGCAGAAGTACTACAAAGACCCACAGTCTTTCAAGCCTCGAAAATGACAGCACTGTGATTAATACAGCTCTTAAAATTTTACTCGCTGCCAAAAGTAAATTAAGCGTAAGTTATACATATTGTATTATAATTAATTTCAATCTAAAGTGGGACAAAATAGTGATATGTTTTCTTCGATGTAAAAGGTTATGTGTTTGTGTTACGGTATGTTGTAACGGTATGTGTTACGTTTCTAGATTGAAGTTATGTATTTTAAGTTTTCCATTTTGAGTTGTTAGCGTCAAGTATTATTACTTTCCCCGTGTTTGTGAGCAGTAAAATATTTATTTGGACTAATTCTTAGTGGTGGCAATATAATAAATACCCTCAAATAATTTTAAACTATTAAAAGTAATAATATATTTAGCTTAGCTGTTAATACCCGCTGGTTACAAAGTGACCCGCGGTTCCTCGAGACACTAATTCCATCCGCAAGTACTACTGTTTTATTATTTCATGCAAGTTACTAGCTCGTGCCACTCTAACTTTAGTGACGTCGTTGTTGTTTTCTAACAACAATCAAATAAGTCAGCATTTTGCAGCAAGTAGTTAACTTACTTGTCAGGCTGCGTAACTTTGAGGTTAGGAAGACAGAGTGGCCTAATGCAAAGTGGCCAACTAATCATATTAACCCAAGACAGTAGCTCGCCATCAGAGTGTCCTGTAACAATTAAGTTTTAATGCAACCTCCTCGTGCTGGGGGAGAGGGGAAAAGAAATTTTAGAGATGGGTCAGACTTGGTGAACGAAATGTAAAGAATGTTGTTTAAAGAGGAGTACTCACATTAAGACCTGAGATTAGCTAACTGGTAAGGGATTTAAACTATTTACGTAAACTATTATGTAAAAAAATGTGAAATATATACGATAGTACAATAATTAATTAATTGAATTTAAACGATTTAACCTAGAATAGGTGGTGGGTGTATCTATGTGAAGCTATTGTTTTATACAAATACTATCTGACCCGGCGAAATTCGTACAGCCTAACAGTAAAAGAATCGTGTGTTAACATTAGCTGAACTTAATTTAGTATTTTATTAACATAATAATAGCTAAACTTATAGTAGTCGATCGAGAAAAGTGTAACAATAAAAACTATCGATTGAATGTTATTTATTAAAGTGCACTGGGCTATACAATATTTTTGGTTTTTATCTCTGGTGCGTACACAAATAAATTGGAAGGTTTTCCGACACCTGAGCAAGCCACATACAGCTGTTAATGTGAGAAGCATGGATTTTCCAAATTAAGACTAATTATTTTAAATTTGTTGAGTGATGCTTAGCAACCAAAATTTGGAATGAATTCAATGAAATGTCTTAGGATAAGAAAAGATAGAAAATCATATTATATGCTATTTTGGTACTTAAAAATACATGTTGGAAAAATTTATATGTCGTCTGGAAGCATTTCGCTAAAAACATAGCACCGATTTATAGGTTTTATATTTCACGTGCCCCCCTGGCTACACCCTCGAGGATTACTATGCCAG